>CAXAQZ010000227.1:458365-480704 GCA_963971145.1 Sussaba pulchella
ACTGAAGTTGCAATTGGATCACAAAGGTCCGCACGTCATTTTAAGCAGTTTTTCAAGCGCTTTCAAATGGAACTAACCAGATCAACTTACCTATAAAATTGGCGGAGCTACGATTTTTTGAATGGGAACTTGACGCCCTTCCCATGTTAATCAAATGGGAAAACTAGAAAAATCTTGCGCGACCCCTAAAAATATTCCGATCGGGCTCATCTTTGGACACAATTCTCTTGATGGAAGATACTTTGGCGTGAGTGTATTTTGGTTGAAGAAAAAAAAAAGTTTTTTTTCAAGCCACCCTAATATACATATTACGGAATTAACGCAAGAGACATGATTTATAGAAAAAGTTATAATCTTTCATTTATTATGAGTACTCATATTAGAAGAAATGCATATATCACGAGATACACGCGAAAAACTCTGAAAAAGCCCTTTTTTTCACCTTAATCGATTCTCGGCACTATCAGGCATGCACTAAATCGAAAAAAAGTATTTTTCCCTTTTTTTATACATCATAACCTATCGAAACAAGAGGGAGCCCAAAAAAAAGTTATTTCAACGGACACTCTAATGTAACATTCTATATGTTACTGAAGATCGCATGTGCAGTAGCAAACACAAAACGATCCACTCATCCGAATATCGACACCCTCTTGCATCTTTCACCTTAGCAGCTTCGAAAATCACGGTAATTGCTATTTTCTCGTTCCGACTTATTTTTTCGTTTTTAGTTAATATCTGTGTTGGTTAAGTTTGGCGTGCTTTTGTTTAGTTCATATAGCGTGCGTCAACGAATCTTCTAGAAGGTTCTCGATGCCCCCTTTAGTTTTCCCTTGGTTACGAAAAACATGCGAGGCGCTGTTGATAGCCCGTTGATGCGTTAGTCTTCCGATAGAGCTAGGGGTAGGACGACGTGTAATCCGAAGCCAAAGAAAAGAAAGCTTTATTTTCTTTTACGATCGTGATAATTTCGTTTAATAAAGTACGTGTTTTTACTGAAGTGTCGTTTCTTCATTTTTCGTTCTTCCGTCTATTCTTATCCTCCTTTACAACAAGCTTGGCGCAACAGGTTATGGGCCCAGGTACGGTGTTGTAAAGAAGGGAGACTGAAGCGAAAAAGAAAAGAACACGTGCGCGTCGTGGGTCGAAAGTCAGTCCGTTGTGCGTGTCGTAAAATTTCGTAAATAAAATGCCGGACGAAATCTCGACGAGAAACGTGGCAAAGTTCGACGGTAGAAATTTCCTCGCCTGGAAATTTCAGATCAAAGCGTTGCTAGTCGCGTATGGTATCGATGACGTGGTGCTGGGTGCACGAGTCAAGCCGGGCGATACTGCGGCCGAAGCAAATGCGAAGAAACAATGGATCAAGGACGATGCGAAGGCGATGGTCATAATTTCATCTACGCTCGAGGTTGATCAGCTCGAGGGGCTTCTTGTCTGCCAGACATCGAAGGAAATGTGGGGAAAACTGTCGGCGATTCACGAGCAAAATTCGGCGGCAAATCGTCTTCTGTTGACTCAGAAATTTCATCAGTATACTATGGGTACGAGCGATTCCGTTGCACAGCACGTTGCGAGGGTACAAAACATGGCAAGACAGCTAGTGGACCTTGGCGAGACGGTATCGGACGTTACCATCATGGCAAAAATTCTGGCGGGATTGACGTCAAAATTCAATACGCTGCAGATTACCTGGGACAGTGTGGACCCGACAAGACAAACGTTGGATAACCTGCAGGAGCGTCTCATAAAAAAAGAAATACGTCTCGGTGCGGAAAGTGATGGTGCGACGGCCTTGGCGGCGATTAAAAACAGCAGCGAGAAGACAGCTAGTTCTGGGAACAAAGGAAGCTCGAAGTACAACGGAGAAAAGAACGTTCGTCGTGAAAAGAAAAAGAAGGACGTATTGTGTTGCTGTTGTCGGGGAAAAGGACATTACGCAAGGGAATGCCCGAAACGTAAACAAAACGAAAGTGACCGTGAAAAAAACGAATCACGCGGGTGCGCGTTCGTTGCTATCAGTGCGGGGTGCGAGGAAGAAAATCGTGAACAAAATCGGTACCGGAGGCCATCTACTGAGCAAGCGAAGAGGCTGCTGGAAGTAGATTCGCGAGAAATCTGGTATACCGACAGCGGCGCATCGAAACACATCACCAGCCGACGGGAGTGGTTCGTCGATTACCGGCCGAGTCAAGGTAGCACAATATCGCTGGGCGATAACGGGCGATGCAATGTCGTCGTGGGATGGTCGAAACTTCCTCCCGTCGAACCTTCCACCCGTCGGAGATTCCTCCCGTCGGAGATTCCTCCCGTCGGAAATTCCTCCGTCCGTAGCGCCATCTAGTCCGACATTACCGTCTAGACTGAACTACGTCGCCACTGTGGGTGACCGGGCAGAGCTCTGCACACGACCGAACAGTGGGTCTCAACCTTTGATCAGTCTTCGATTTTTTTTAGATTTTTTGAGGCGTCCCCTGTCATTTTGGTCAACCGTTTGAAAAGACAGTTGAGTCGACGTAAAAGTTCAACGGTTGAATTTGGACAGCTTCTCAACTGTTCATCTTGGAAAGTCAACTATCCTGCGTTGAAACAACCGTTGAATCAACCTTTGGGATTCTTTTTTACGGTTGACTTTATAGTTGCAAAGCTGTCCAAATGGTTGAATCAACCATTAGGATTCTTTTTTACGGTCGACTTTATAGTTGTAAAGCTGTCCAAATTCAACCGTTGATATTTTCGGTTGACTTTGCAGTTGCCAAAAATGCTAGGGTCCGTTCAGAATTTTCACTGCCTCCCTTAATCATCGTCGCTATCATCATTGATGATGGCAGTTGTATTCTTCTTTGTGAACAGTTTACTCAAAATCGCAGCTGGGCGTAAAATCTTGGACAAATATCTTCCATGTGCTAGGTGATATATTAATAATAGAATTCATAATAAAATCATAATAAAACTTAGATAAAATGTGCAAAAAAATTGTATTTAAATTTTTTTAACTATGCTCCACGTCTCCGATCGACTTGGAAAAATCATATGTTGTAGAAAGACGTCCGATTGTCTAATAAAAAATTATAAATTGGTAATTGTATCTTCTGAGCGAGTGACCGAAAAAAAATCACGAAAACTAAAATAATTTTTTTCGGATCGTTCCGTTCGTGGGATTACGGTCTTAACTTTTTCTGTAAAGCGCCATGAATATATCTACAACATATATTTTTTTTTCATAAAAATCGGTCCAGTAGATCTTGAGTAAAAAAATTTTCACCGATAATACTAGTTGTACTTTTCACCTTTGTTCCTAGTGCAGTTACAAGGTTGCAATTTGGGGTGAGTTTGTAACCCATCAGACGCAACTTTTGGCCAAAATTTGGAACGAATCCGCGTGGGGGCCGCTCACCCTTACTCAGCCGGCTATGGCCTTTCTTTTTTCGAAATCTTTCATAATAATTTGTTTTGTTTGGCCATTTATTATATTTTTTTTTTTCGTAATTTTTCAGATTTGAAGGAGCGGACCAGACCACCGCATGGAGGAAATACAAATCGATCATCAGATTAAATATTTAAATATTTTATACCCAAATTTTTTATAACAATTTTCAGATGTAATATATGTTTATAAAATTTCAAATGTTTTATTATTATGTATATTAATACATGTCCACGGCAATTACAACATTTTTATATACGAATTCCGGTGGGAATTGCATTTTTTTCATTTATTCTCGTGGTAAATAAATATATTAAGAAAAGTATATGGACGATTCTTTTTCAACTCAGCTACTTTTTTTTCAACCCCCAATTTTTTTTTCTTAATGAAAAAAAAATAAAAACTGCGAAATCTCATAGATCTCATAAATCATGAATCATTTCGTAGGGTTTTTATTTTTTTTTACCGTAACCATTGCAGGTACTATTCTGAAAAAATGCACGCACACACTTTACCAAATGACAGACATCCTGTAAAATTTGTACCAAAATCGAAGGTGTGTCATTTGGTTAGAAAAGATGTTTTTTTTTTCTCATTTATTTGCCAAATTTTTATTTTCTCAATCCAAAAAAAAATTATCATTTTGATTTTTTTCGATGAAGCGGAAAAAATAAAAAAAAATTTATCCCTATGTTTTTTTTGTTCGATGAATATTTTTTGAGGTACACTGTTCGTAATGAAAAATTAAAAATTCTGAACGGACGCCTCAAAAAATCTAAAAAAAATCGAAGACTGATCAAAGGTTGAGACCCACTGTTCGGTCGCGTGCAGAGCTCTGCCCGGTCACCCACAGTGGCGACGTAGTTCAGTCTAGACGGTAATGTCGGACTAGATGGCGCTACGGACGGAGGAATTTCCGACGGGAGGAATCTCCGACGGGAGGAATCTCCGACGGGTGGAAGGTTCGACGGGAGGAAGTTTCGACCATCCCGTCGTCGTTTGTGGAACAATTGCCATCGAGAGACTAGTGAACGGAGTGTGGTGCGCGGCGCGACTTGACGATGTGTTGTACGTACCGGCAGTACAAAAGAATTTGTTTTCCGTGAGCACGTGCACCTCAAGGGGTTTCGAGGTAAAGTTCAAGGGTGAGCTTGTACACGTTATGGACGAGAACGATATAGTCGCGACTGGAGTTAAGCAGTCGAATGAAGTTTATCGTATGTATTTCCGAGTAAAAAGCGCGCGGGAAGTGAGTGAAGCGAACGTGTCTGTAACGAGTCTCAAGAAATGGCATGAACGTCTAGGACATGTTAACAAGCGCGCGTTGACCGAATTAGTGGAAAAACAACTCGTGCATGGAGTACAGATTTCCAAAGAAAAAGATTTTTTTTGTGATGCTTGTCAGTTAGGCAAGGCGCATCGTTTACCGTTCAAGGTCAGTACCGAAATGAGTACAAACACGAAACCGGGTGAAATGTTTCACAGCGACGTGTGCTGACCAATGTCCGAAAATTCTATCGGAGGGTCACGTTTTTTTGTAACGTTCATAGATGACGCGTCAGGATATCGTTTTGTGTATTTTATGAAACATAAAGGTGACGTATTCGAGTGTTTCAAAACATTGGTGAATCTGGTTGCGAACAAATTCGGTAAATCGATAAAAACGTTGAGATCGGACAATGGTCGCGAGTACGTGAATGAAAAGATGACGCAATACATGCAATCGCGTGGAATTGAGTTTGAGCCTAGCGCGCCATACACGCCTCAGCAAAACGGCAAGTCGGAACGCGATAATTGGACTATCGTTGAGAGCGCGCGAACGTTGCTTAAAGCAAAAGGGTTACAAACCATCCTGTGGGCGGAAGCCGTAAGCACTGCTGTGTATCTACAAAATCGCGTGCTATCATCCGAAAAACGTGGCGGAAAAACGCCACTCGAGATTTGGACGGGAACGAGGCCGAGTCTTGGGCATGCGCGAGTGTTTGGCTCTGGAGCATTCGTTTACATACCTAAAGAGTTTACAAAGAAGTTCGACGCGAGAGCAAAAATTTAAAAAATTTAAAAAAACTCCCGGCTGGAGTAAAAATCGAAAACAAAAAAAATTAGAACGAAAAAAAAGTAATCTGATAGAAAGCATGGATAAAATTCATGAATCTAAAAAGAATACAACAAATTAATAAATTTAAAATGGAAAAAACAAATTAGTGAAATCAAAAGAATGAAATAAATAAATAAATTCAAAAAGGATGAAATAATTCAAGAAGTCATCTTAGTTTATTCGTAGTTTGAATTATGATCGTTCGTTTGTATGAGTTCAATTTTTTGAATCGTGGTAATTTTCTCACTGCCCTCAATTCAGTCGGGAGACGTTTTCTTTCGTATCGTCGAACATCTAAATCCAGATCGTCTTCATGTTCAATTATCTAATGGCGTCTTCTTTGCACTGTCAAACATCTATATCCTATATCATATTTATGGTTAATGAATGACGTCTCCCGACTGAATTGAGGGCAGTGAGAAAATTACCACGATTCAAAAAATTGAACTCATACAAACGAACGATCATAATTCAAACTACGAATAAACTAAGATGAATTCTTGAATTATTTCATCCTTTTTGAATTTATTTATTTATTTCATTCTTTTGATTTCACTAATTTGTTTTTTCCATTTTAAATTTATTAATTTGTTGTATTCTTTTTAGATTCATGAATTTTATCCATGCTTTCTATCAGATTACTTTTTTTTCGTTCTAATTTTTTTTGTTTTCGATTTTTACTCCAGCCGGGAGTTTTTTTAAATTTTTTAAATTTATTTTATTTCATACTTTTTAAAGATAATTTGATATAATTTTCTCCACGTCCGCCAATGATTGGAATCATTTGGCTCGAACAAGACGTCCACGTCACAAAACAATTTTTCCTACTAGTGTCATAATGTACTATTGTTTATCGATTCAATATCGTAAAACGTGACCACTGTATAGAAATTTGATAAGACAAGACTTTGAAAGTATCGACGAGCTGCGGCACATGCTGGTTGTCCTTGGGCGCAGTTGAGTACAGTCTCAGCGAAATGTCAGCGCATCATGTGATTGTTCAGCGCGGCTCCATGTAGCCATGACAAATTGTCAGCCCATCGTGGAGTCTTGAGGGCGGCTTAATACAGCCTTGACCAAATCGCAGTGCATTATGGAGATTATAAGCGCGGCTCTATGTAGCCTAGACCAAATGTCTGCGCATTGCACAGTTTTCGAGCGCGGCTCGACGTAGCCTTGACCAGATGTCAGTGCATTCCGCTCGTCCTTCCCAGTCATTATAGGTTTTGAATATGTCTTGAGCAGGTGAACATTGAATGAATGCAGCTTCGAAATGGACCTGACTCATATAGGAAAAATAATGAAAACAAATATACATATTGTGCATTCTGACAAATCGCTGTGTCTAAAGTTTTGTCGGTTGGAAGATAAAGTAAAAAAAATTGAATCCGACAACAATTTTTTTCTTTCGAATTGCCAATTCCACCGAGGTAAACAATATCACTGGGCATAACCACATCGTCCAGCTGAACATCAATATTCACGTTTTTCACAATCCTGATAACATTATCATACGTTGAATAAAAAAGAATGAACTCATTAAACAATATCGTTCGTACGTGAAATCAGTTGATGGCCATAAATAAAACAATATCACCGGGCATAACCACGTCATCCGACCTAACCTCCACATTCACATACATCTCAATTTCACGCCCGAATACAAGTATCCAGAATTATTAATTCGACGTGCTTGTTAAAATCGTCAGTAGATCAATCCTGCTAACTAGCTAATTATTGAACGTTAAATGGAAAATGCACTCTTTAAAAAAATATCGTTTATACGTGAAATCAATTGATAAAAAATGTTCACTCTGAATCACTCGAGAAAAAAAAAAAAATTTCCGTTGAAAGTTCTGTTTCGAGGTTAAAACGATCGACTAATCGCGCTGTCTCTCTCGCACTCAGCGATATCGTCCAGAGCCTCGATGCAAAATACACGGATACGTTCCACTGCACTTACACACGCGCTGTCACAGCTGACGATGCCGTGAAGTCTGCAATGCATGCAGTCGAACCGATCAAAATTGCGATTTGAAGAAAACGTTCGAAAGCGTTCAAATTTCTACATTTAATATCTCCGCGAGTTGAGATCTGATCATAAATATTATGGAAGCAAAACCCTCTCTGTGACTTCCGACACCGATGTACATCAATTTGTAAGAAGAAAATCAGCCGTTTGGCCAAAAACGCGTTACCGACAAAACGCCAATTCACGTTGCTCACGACGAAACACATAACTCCCGTTTTCAGCCGGGAGTTAAAAAGAGTCCTGTTCGTCGGATATGAGGGAGACTCGACAAATTATAGGCTCTATCACCCCGACACTCGGAAAATTTCCGTATCAAGAAACGTGGAGTTTCATGAAGAGTTCGAAAATACACGGATGTTGGAACCCACGGAGACGCAAGTGACGTTATCGACAAACGAAAATGACGAAGAAAACGGAGGAGAAGTCGAGCGAGTAGAGGTTGAAGAAGAGGAATCTGCAGAACCTAAGGTCGGTAATGCAGCGGCCGAACGTCCCGCGGGGGATGACGAACAACCGAGGCCTCCGATCGAAGGTCGGCAACTTCGGGATCGAGCTTTGTTGAAAATCCCTGCGAGACTCGGTGAGTACGAGGTGAACTTCGTAGAATTGGAGGTGCCGGAGACGTACCAACAGGTGGTTGGTGGGGATGATTCGTCGAGATGGGGAGAAGCCATACGTGAAGAACTTCAAGCCCACGCGGTAAACAAAACCTGGACGATCGTGCCGAGAGAAGCTGGAAAGAAAACAATCGACTCGAAATGGGTGTTTAAGTTAATTCGAGACGAACTCGGGCACATACATCGGTATAAAGCCCGATTGTGTGCGCGAGGTTTTTTGCAGCGAGAGGGCCTAGACTACAAGGAGACATTTTCGCCCGTGGTTAGGTACGATTCGCTTCGTGTATTCCTAGCGGTCATCGCGCAAGAAGACCTCGAAATCGTTCAATTCGACGTAAAAACGGCTTTTCTTTGCGGGGAGCTTGAAGAAGACATCCATATGGACATACCGGAAGGACTTCAGGTCAGCGACGGTGGAAAACGTGCGTCGGAGTGTGTGTGCCGGTTAAATAAATCCCTATATGGGTTAAAACAAGCGCCACGATGCTGGAATAAAAAGTTCTGCGATTTTGTAAAAATTTTCAATTTGAAATCAAGTGATGCGGATAAATGCGTGTTTTACGGAGAAGTCGAGGGAGAAAAAATCTATTTAGCTTTGTTTGTAGATGACGGACTGCTCGCATGCAAGTCTAGTGAAGTTTTGCGCAACGTAACGAGCAGGTTGAGCGAAGAATTCGAAATTACGCTTGGCGACGCGACTATGTTCGTAGGTATGCAAATTGTGCGCGACAGAATACGAAAAACGGTGTTCGTACATCAGAGTGCTTACGCAAATAAAATTCTTAAGAAGTTTCGTATGAACAAGGCCAACCCGGTCAGTGTACCAGCAGATCCTCACGCTGCACTTTCTCCGGTAGAAAAGCATGAGGAAAATTGGCCGAACGTACCGTACCGCGAAGCCGTCGGCTCATTAATGTTTTTAGCTATCGTTTCGCGACCCGATATTGCTTATGCAGTAAATAAGGCGAGTAAGTTTTTGAATAATCACAACAAGAGTCATTGGGAGGCGGTAAAACGAATTTTCACTTATCTGGCTGGTACGCGTAACATAGGTATCGAGTACAAAAGCGGCGGAAGCGAGCCAGATTTGATAGGTTTTTCAGACGCGGACTACGCGAGTGACCTCGAAACTAGGAGATCGACGACCGGCTATATGTTTAGCTTGGCGAATGGTATTATATCGTGGTCGTCTCAGCGACAGAAAATGGTAACGAAAAGTACAACCGAATCCGAGTACGTCGCTGCCTCATCCGCTGCTAGCGAAGCGGTGTGGCTGCGGAATTTATTAAATGACATCGGACATCGATGTGCTGAGCCCACGACGTTGTATGTAGACCACGGTCTTACATACAGGTCTGGAAACTCCGCCGATTTGGTTGGAACGTTTTCGGGCCAATATTTGTTTCTCGAAGCTGCCACAAGTAAGGCGCTGACATACTGGGGTCGCGCGTCGCGCATGCGCGGATAGGTTCCCATCCCCACCCGCGCGCAGCGGAACCTATCCGCGCGTGTGCGATGCGTGACCCCAGTACGTCAGCGCCTTACTTGTGGCAGCTCCGAGAAACAAATATTTGCCCGAAAACGTTCCACCCCCACTCCCGGATAATTGACGGAGTTTCCAGACCTGTATGTAAGACCGTGATGTAGACAACGAGAGTGCCATAAAGTTGGTAAAAAATCCCGAATTTCACAAAAGGACGAAGCACATCGACGTTCGATATCATCATATTCGAGAGCTGGCAGATAGTCAGGTAATTCAAGTGAAATACATTAGTTCGAAATTGCAACGCGCCGACATATTTACGAAAGCTTTGTCTCGAATAACTTTCTGTCGTCTTCGTGCGAGCATCTGTATGTGTGAGCGAGCGAATAAGCAAGCAAACGGCGGAAGTGTTGGTTAAGTTTGGCGTGCTTTTGTTTAGTTTATATAGCGTGCGTCAACGAATCTTCTAGAAGGTTCTCGATGCCCCCTTTAGTTTTCCCTTGGTTACTAAAAACATGCGAGGCACTGTTGTGCCCGGTGATGCGTTAGTCTTCCGATAGAGCTAGGGGTAGGACGACGTGTAATCCGAAGCCAAAGAAAAGAAAGCTTTATTTTCTTTTACGATCGTGATAATTTCGTTTAATAAAGTACGTGTTTTTACTGAAGTGTCGTTTCTTCATTTTTCGTTCTTCCGTCTATTCTTATCCTCCTTTACAACAAGCTTGGCGCAACAATCTGTTCCACAGATGCCTCGGTTTCTTTTATCATTCTCGCTCGATGATCTCTCAGCATGTTTTTGACGGAACGGGCAGTTCTTTGAGCTCGTTTCTCTGCTCTACTAGCATTGTTCAATCGTTTCAGCAACCTCTCCACTCGTTCGCGTTTTTTTCGACTCAAATTTGTTACGTTTGAATAATTCGAATTTTCACTCGTTTCTTGACGAAGCTTCTTTTGTTTCAGCAATGCCCGTAATTGGTTGCAAAACTTGCATTTGACATATGGGTTTTTCTTTCGATCAGAAGTATCCACGGTTAATAATGCTGAACACTTCTTGTGATGAAGAATACCATTTTGATCCTTATAGCCCAAGGAGCTTAGAAGATACTCGTCGTTTAGTTAAACGTATTTCGGGACAACCTTGACAAACATGGCGTTTGTCGATGATCTCGATGACGTTTTCCGATTCTTCAATCGAACGCAGCTCATAGTCTCTGAGATCAAACTCTGTAGGCTCAGTAAATTTGCCATTGATTTTGATTAGAAATAACAGCGTTTCGTCAACCGTCAATTCTTTTTGGCAAACAGAATCAATTCGTCCGTTTTGACCTTGGATTCCAATTCATGTGGCGAAAGTAACTCCCCGGCGTTCATTCCATGAAACCTTTGTTTTGGTCCACGAAATTGGCGTTCGAATATTTGTTTGATTTTCAATTTGTTGAAACAAAATCGACGAATCTGGGAATTGTGCTCCAACCATTTTTCCCACTTCTGTCTCTTCCTCTTCTTCTTTTTCAACTTCGACTCTTCTTCTTTTAATTGTATTTCGAGATTCTGCCTCAAAACTTTGCCGCGTAGGTGAATTCTTCGGTTCTTTTTCGGGGTTTTCTCCACGTCTTAAATAAAGAGCACGTAAGGCACCTTTTCGGAGCTGTGGTCTTGTATACCGAATCTATAAAGGAGAGATTTTTAAGGTGATTTACAACGTATTGACGCAGCCATGGGTACAAGTGAGAAAACATCATCGGCGACGACAAAATTGGTAACGATAAAAAATTGTATATATACTCTTCCCAAAATTGTTCCATCAGGACCTTTCGTTAAGCGCTCGTAAAGAATGTCTTCCGGATGAAAGTGTTTCGAGCAAACGGATTTTCCTTTTGCCGAAAGATCGTCACGTAAAATTGCAATTTGCCACTGTTC
Source organism: Sussaba pulchella (assembly GCA_963971145.1). NCBI lineage: Eukaryota > Metazoa > Arthropoda > Insecta > Hymenoptera > Ichneumonidae > Sussaba > Sussaba pulchella. The sequence continues at coordinate 469,943 of CAXAQZ010000227.1, forward strand.
AATCACTTTCGGATCATTTGGCACGTTAAAAAAATAAAATTTCTCTGCTTCGTGACCTTCCTCCCTTTTCCGTTTATACCCGGTTTTGCAACCGCCGACAAAGCACTTTACCATATTTCAATTTTTTCACTTTTATAATATGTTTTTCGAAAAAAACCTTCAAAACAATTTCAAAAGAGGAAAAAGAAATAAGAGACGGATCTTTCCTATGCAATTGCAAGCGAGCTGTCAAACCTGTCAAAGTCGGCCCTATGAACAGCCAGCGCCGCGCCACGGCCACTTTCAACTCTCGTGCCACTTTATTTCAGTAGACCAGCATAGGAGTACGAGAGGACTGCTTCCATGCAAATCTTTCTTCTTTGGCACAACCGAGGCGTTTGGCCGCGCCCATTTGCGTGCGTGCGCGCTTATTTATCCATTTTTGGATTCCGCATTTCGCCGCTACGTTTCAGCGCTACTACTTTACAGGACCCCGAAAATGCCACCGTTGTACATCTCCCTACTCATCTCTGATCGGAGTTTGGAATCACAAATATACGTCATTGCTTCTTCAGGGCTGCGTTCTGAATCCCTACTCGAGTCAACTATAGTTAACTCGCGTCGTTATAATTCTATTACTATAGTTATACTATAGTTGACTCGAGTGGGGTTTCAGAACGCAGCCCAGGTAGTGAATGCGATCGTCAATCCGTAAAACACGTTGGCGATGGCAACGATAGAGGTGTCGTTCCCGAAGACGAACAGTCATCCAGGAAAGATATTGAAGTGGCGCGTAACTAAAGGCACCATGGTATCCGTTGGACGTATATTACTGTTATACCAGTGCGTTGGCAGCGATAACACTGATTCCATTGAAAGAAAGATTCGAGCTACGAGATTTGGTCGTGTGACCAAGCTGCACGTCAAGGAAGGCGATACCTTGCAGCCCGGGTACATTTTTTCCTAACCTCACTATTATCTTCGTGCATCATGCATCTGTGTGTACTAGACTGGTCCTTAGCAAGGGTCATTTTTGAATAAAAATAGAAACGCCCCCCACATAGTTTCCAAATAATTAAACAAGAATGTTCGCGAAGTCCCTTCTCCCTATCTCAATATTAACCCGTGCCTAAGTAATTTTATATTTTTTGTCATTTAATAACATGCGATGCATATTGGATTAATTTATTGCGGCTAAAATATCAACAAAATAAAAATTCGCCCGATAAGCTTTTCTCATCAGAAAGATGCGGCCTTGTTAGAAAAAAATTTTTCATTACCGAAACCAAAATGGCTAAAGTAATATGGTGGCCTGAAAATTGAAAATCATTAAAGTTACGCTAAAAATTGGGTTTTCACTTTGCCGGGGTTACCGGATGGAAATTTGGGACTCAAAATATAATAGACACTAAAGTGCAACTCATACGATGACGTAACATACAAAAAAAAATATATTTACTGCACCAATTTTAATCAATGATTTTTTGTGTTTAATTCTTGTGTAAGCTTTCGATTTATAAAAATTAGAGGAGAATCAGTGAAAAATCAGGAAAAATGAGAAAACCAATCAGTTCAGATATTATTTCAATTACATTTATTCGGCCGGCTTGAAAAAAAAACTTTTTTTTTTCGTTCAATCAAAATACATTCATGCCAAAGTATCTTCCATCAAGAGATCCGTGTCCAAAAATGAGCCCGATCGGACCATTTTTAGGGGTTGCGCAAGATTTTTCTAGTTTTCCCATTTGATTAACATAGGAAGAACGAAAAGTTTCCATTCAAAAAATCGTAGCTCCGCTAATTTTGTAGGTACATTGATCCGGTTAGTTCCATTTGAAAGCTCTTGAAAAACCGCTTAAAATGGCGCGCAGACCTTTGGGATCCCATTGCAACTTCCATCAATAATTTTGGTGTTTCGTAAGAAATTATTGACGGAAGTTGCAATCGGATTTCAAAGGTCCGCACGTCATTTTAAGCGCTTTTCTTTTCATCTTTCTGATGAGAAAAGCTTATCGGGCGAATTTTTATCGTGTTGATATTTTAGCTGCAATAAATTAATCTCATGCATTGCATGTTATTAAATGATAAAAAATATAAAATTACTTAGGCACGGGTTAATATTGAGATAGGGAGGAAGGACTTAACGAATATTTTTGTTTAATTATTTAAAAACTATGTGGGGGGCGTTTCTATTTTTATTCAAAAATGACCTTTGCTAAGGACCAGCCTAATGTGTACGTTAGGGTGCGCGTTGAAATTCTTTTTTGTTCAGCATCGGAGGTGTTTCGAGATGATGGGAAACACGAACGTTGAATAAACACGATACAAACGATACGTTGAAAATAAGGTTCTTGTTGCAATATATAATATATAAGAAAATAAAAACTGGTAATTAGTGCTACTTATTTTTATACATTTCTTCATCAATTTTAGACAACTCGATTGCGGCACTTCATGTTGCTACTGAAGAAGTTTCTCTCAATGTAGTTTACGTTTTTACATAATTTGGAAACATATCCGATGCTGAACAAAGAACTTTTTTGCCGGATGCCCAAGCGAACAGACACATAACATATGCATGATCACAAACATTTTTTGAAGTTCCAATGGTAAATTCCAATGGATATTTAAAATGCTCACTAATTCTCAATGATAATGCAGGATGGGAGGGTGCTGCGAGTTTGCTGCTCATCAATCATGTATTAAAGATTACCGTCGACCCAATTATGCAATGCGGCTGCCATTGAAATTTTTAACAAATTTTTTTAAATTGTTGAATGGCCAAAATTTTTATGATGGATCAGGAAAATTTCTCGATGAATTTAGGCTTGAGACAACATAGCATATTACAATTTTCAGACAAGTCAAACTATATAGCAGTTGGAATAATATTCTTAAAAAATATTTAAAAACTCGAATGAATCATAAATATTGTCCAATCGAGCAAGTCTTGGTACAATGCCATCAATATTGAGAGTCAGTAAACGTTTAGTGAATTCAAACCAGGTTATACTATGTATGGGGTATTCCTGGGAATTTCGGCAACTTCGGACAGTTGGGTCAAAATTTTTGCCCCCCAATTTTTTTCATTAATATGTGTTCAAAATAAAGAGACACCTATTTCGGCGTTTTTTATTTTGAGCCCCCACTTTTGAAATACAGTCAAATGAAGTTTTTGAAGTATTGACCACATTCGGTCATTCAAATCGATATATCTCAGCAACGGTTAGTGATAACTCAAAAAACCATCGGTGTTTTTTTTTCGTTTTTGAACGCTTTATACATTGAAAACATTGACGATTATGTTGCACAAATTCAACAATTATTCATAAACAATTCAAAATTAAAAATGAAATACAACAAAAAATGTACCCTTAATTTTTGAAATGTATTTTTTTTTAAATTCCTTGAACAAAAACGAAATTTTAGCCACCATGAACTTTTTGGGCCGACGCTTCGTTCGGGAGTTATAGATTTTTTTGTCACAAAAAACCCGTAAATGTTTACCCGGTTGTTAAGAATAAAAGCTATAACTTTCGAACGAAACGTCGGCCCAAGTCCGGCCGGGTCTCAAAATTTTTCTTTTCGTCCAAGGAATTTGAAAAAAAATCAATTTCAATAATTATGGGTACTTTTTTCTTCATGCAATTTTTTACTAATAAAATACGTATATTTACCGGTTTTTTATGACAAAAAAAGCTATAACTTTCGAACGAAACGTCGGCCCAAGTCCGGCCGGGTCTCAAAATTTTTCTTTTCGTCCAAGGAATTCGAAAAAAAATCAATTTCAATAAGTAAGGGTACTTTTTTTTTCATGCAAATTTTTACTCATAAAATACGTAAATTTACGGGTTTTTTGTGACAAAAAAATCTATAACTTCCGAACGAAGCGTCGGCCGAAAAAGTTCAAGGTGGCTAAATTTTCGTTTTTGTTCAAGGAATTAAAAAAAAAATACATTTCAAAAATTAAGGGTACATTTTTTGTTGTATTTCATTTTTAATTTTGAATTGTTTATAAATAATTGTTGAATTTGTGCAACATAATCGTTAATGTTTTCAACGTATAAAGCGTTCAAAAACGAAAAAAAAACACCTGTGGTTTTTTGAGTTATCACTAACCGTTGCTGAGATATATCGATTTGAATGATCGAATGTGGTCAATACTTCAAAAACTTCATTTGACTGTATTTCAAAAGTGGGGACTCAAAATAAAAAACGCCGAAATAGGTGTCTCTTTATTTTGAACACATATTAATGAAAAAAATTGGGGGGCAAAAATTTTGACCCAACTGTCCGAAGTTGCCGAAATTCCCAGGAATACGCCGTATACAACTGGAACTGTACCTCCTACAAAATTCAAACATCCTACACGAACAACACATCGTCAACTCGAATAATGACCAATGAAGGCAACTGAGAAATACAAATTCAGCTATTCAATTAATGATTCAAAGGTCAAATGTGAGGAAAATTAAATAATGTGTTTAGTCAGGGACTAAAGGATCTCGATTGATGGCCTAACGGCAATATATAACCCAGACAATGTATTTTCAAATATTTATAGAGTTAAAATCTGTCGCATATTGTTGTAACATAAGCAAAGACTTCAAATGAGCATATCAAGATTAGAATCTGGATAGCTCTGTTTCAAAGTTTTTCCTTGTCCTGATTTTTTTGACCAAATTAATTATTTCTAATTTTCTGGGAGCAATAGTTTCTCAAAAATTATAACCAAACTGAGTATTAGATGTACAACTTTGCTGCCGCCATTTTCCTATACATGGCTTCAGCAGGAAATAGTGGACGAAATAAATAGATCGTAAAGGTCATGGTATAAGCTTGAGCATCTGTTAACATATCCCCATAGAAACATTAGTCGATTTGTGTCTGCATCATAGAGTTATTTTTAATTGGAAATGTCAGTGTACGAGCCAAATTCTCGTAATGTGCGGGAGGTTTTAATTTCCCGCTAAAATATGGAGAAATCTGCGACTGAGGCTCATTGAATGCTTTCAAATACTTATAGTCAAGCCGGTATTAGTGAAAGAATGTGTCGCGAGTGGTTCCAACGCTTCAAGAGCGGTAATTTTCACGTCAACGCCATGCTCTGCATTTGGTGGGACCAGCTTGGCGTAGTGTATCACGAGCTGTTAAAACTGACTGAAACAATTGCAGGCGTTTGTTATCGAGCTGTATTAATGTATTTGAGCCGAGCATTAAAAGACAGACGCCTACAATATAGCAGGAGACACGTAAAGTAATTTCGCAGCATGACAATGCTCAAATCCATGTTGCAAATGTGGTCAAGACATACCTGAAAACGGTAAAATGGAAAGTTTTACCCCACCCGCTGGATTCTCCAGATGTTGCTCCCTCGGATTATCACTTGTTTCAATCAATGGCACACAGCCTGGCCAACCACCGTTCTGGGTCTTATAAAGAAGTAAAAAATTTGATCGGTTTGTGAATCACTTAAAAAATTACCAGTTTTTCCGATATGTGATTTGTATGCTGCCCGAATGATGAGAAATAGTAGTGGCCAGCGATGGATAATACTTCGAATCATGAATATGTTAGCAGTTATTTACAATAAAGCCTTGAATATTGGGGAAAAACACAGTGGAAGCAACACCACAAGAAGTACACCGAACTCACCGAACTTTTGATGTTCGGTGGAAGTACACCGAACATCAAATATAAACCCAAAGCAGTCTTCCCTTATTATATGCCTCAGTGTTTAATTGTTCTAGGTTGGATAAATGAGTAAGGATTATTTCATAGTACATAGTTTGTTACAGTAATAATTGAATCGTTCAGTATCAGCATAGTAATTTAGTGTTGCAGGCAAGTGTTTCTGTCAATGGTCGGATGTAAGCACCCAACTGTGATGAAAGATCTGTGTGCAGAATGCGGCGCTGATCTGCGACTGGAAACGATAAGCAGAGGAGGAAAAAGAGAGTATGTCACCGAAGCCAGTGTTCCCATGTTACACAGCATACCGGAACTCAAAGTATGCCCCGAACTTGCCGAAAAAATAGGAAAAGAAGATGAGCAGAGACTTTTGCAGGATAAGAAATTGGCATTGCTAGTTGACCTTGATCAAACCATTGTGCACACGACCAATGATAATGTTCCAGCTAATATGGTGGTTGGTAAAATAACAATTCAACAATAATCGTCAATTTTTTGAATTCAAGTCTTACACAGAACCAATATTGATGCAATTGTAATATAAGTTTATCAAATTTTCTATGCGGAATTCTAATTAAGTGTAACATGTTCTGTATTGTACCTTCAATATGGTCAGATATATCTTTCAAGTAATCTCGCCGGTCAGACTCCTTAATTTCAACAGATCCAGATCAATCTTTTTAAATCACTTTCTCTTTACGGGTACGTGAAAATGCTCACATTACTTGTCTCTTTTCCGTTTGGAAAATACGAGATCTCCCACGGTTTTCGATTACCCATGGGAATTAAATTCACGGCGTGAATAATGTGTCAAAATGTACTACATTACCCACGCTGTGAACCTAGTCACCGTGGATAATCAAAAAACCGTGGAAGACCACGTATCTTCCAAACGGTAAAGGGACAACTAGTGCGGGCATCTTCCTGCAATCGTGAAGAAATATACTATTATGACACGCTGTGCGTAAGATGCGATTTTTCTGCTTACTTCGTTCGCGTCGAATCGCATTTACACACCTCGTGCAATAAAAATGTATACTATACTCGTGCGAAAAACCTTTTCTTGAATCGTGTGATTGCAGCACTCGCCTTCGGCTCGTGCTACAAACTCACATTCGTCAGAAAAAATATTTTCGCCCTTGTATCGTAATATACTAATTCTGAGCTCGTGTGATTGCAACACTCGCCTTCGGCTCGTTTTGCAAACTCACACTCGTCAGAAACAAATTTTTCGTACAGTAGTGTCATAATGTACTATTTCCACACGCGATGGTCATGTGTTCTGTTGGTAAGGTGTGATAATTTCAGACGGAAGAAAACCTTGGAAACAAACTTAAACAAAAATAATCGAAAAAAGTAATGTTTATTCGGATTGGAAATTTCAATTGCTTACTGTCACAGGTTAATGATGTAAAAATCCAAGAAAAGCATATTAAGGAATACCCTAATCTTCAGTCATGATTTAGGTTATTGCAATGGAAAATATGCCCAATGGATTATTGATGACGGAATAATTCTGAGTAAACGATTTTTTCGACTTTCGACAAGAACCTTGCAAGAACGATCAATATGACTTGACAATAAATTATTACACTCAAATAATATTAAATTATAGTTCGTAATTCGCGATTTTTGAAGATTACGAACTGATGTGGCACTAATAAATTTGCAAAAGCGCATACGATGTGCAAAACATTGTTAATGAGTTGCAAAACATCTGTCAGGCATAACAAGGTAGTGGTCTAAACAAGGGAAGGCATGAAAGTTTGTGACAGAACACTAGAAGTAATTCAATGAGATTTATGACAATCAATTGTAATAAAATCAGTTACTCGAACCATCAGCTATCAGTTATCAGTTACTCGAACCTATTCTCGTAATTCCATTGATTGGTATCGTTTTGCAAATACTCTTTTAATACCGTAGAATGGCAATTTTCCACATTTCGCAGGATGTTTTTCACTATCAATTGTACGGACCAAATTCACCGTGGTATCATACACGTCTGCGTCCGGGGACTCGTAATTTTTTGACGGAAATGAGTCGCATATACGAACTGCACATTTGTACATTCGGAGCGAGAAATTATGCTCACACAGTCGCTGCGTTGTTAGATGAGAAAGGAGCTTTGTTTTCTCATCGGATTTTATCCAGGGATGAGTGCTTCGACCCGGCATCAAAAACGGCTAATCTAAGGTGTTTCTCTATTTCTCTTCGTTTATTTCTCACTTAGTTACGAAGAATCAACGAATTCACTCAAATGTTGAATAATATTCTTTCTTAGGGCATTATTCCCGTGCGGAGACGACATGGTGTGTATCATTGATGATCGTGAAGACGTTTGGCAAGGCTGTGGAAATTTGGTACAAGTTAAACCGTACCATTTTTTCCGTCACACCGGTGACATCCACGCTCCGCCGGGTTTAGAAAAACGCGAGGAGCCGGATAATCTACAATCAACTGAGAATGAGATTAATGAAGAACCGAAATCTAAGGATAGCGACGATAACGAAAATGGAACTACGGACGATGAGAGCAAGGGAAAAAATGGCGACGAAAGAATTCGAAAAGCTGACCCGAGTAATGATCAAAGTGTTAATGAACAAACTGCTAAAGATGATAAAATGGAGTCCGTCAATGATGACAATCAAATTAAAAACGATGCGAAAACATTGGACGGAAAGTCGCAAGAAGTTCGATCATCCAACACCAACAAAACGAAATCTCATGACCGTGAACAATTAGATCATTTAAAAAGTACAGATGCCAAGGAAAAGAAAAAGAAATCGAAAAGAAAAGATATATTTTCGGGCACGAACGATCATGCGAAAGATGGCGAGTCGACCGGTCACGAGGATCAAGATGATTATTTACTGTATCTGGAGGACATTTTACGAAGAATTCATGCAGATTTTTACGAGTCGATTGAAAAAGAGAAAAGACGATCGTCTTTGAGGGAAATCATTCCTCGTGTACGGGCGCGCGTGCTCAAGGGGTTGTATCTTACGTTCAGCGGATTGATACCGACTCATCAGAAACTTCATGAAAGTCGAGCTTACAGAGTTGCCAAAGCATTTGGCGCTGATGTTACGCAGGTGAGATCATTCTTTTTAACAAAATTGTCATTTACGTCATTTATACTTTTATGAATTATCGATTCTGAGAAACTCGGATCATGTAGGATTTAACGGACAAAACGACGCATCTGGTGGCGATAAAATCAGGAACGGCAAAAGTACATTTTGCTAAAAAGTCCAAAAATATACGAATTGTAAATCCCGATTGGCTATGGACGAGCGCAGAACGTTGGGAATGCGTGGACGAAAGACTGTTTCCGCTCACTGCTCAGGTACAACATCGTATTATATCTCGGCAACTTTTAGATATCTCATCGTATTGTGTATTTTATTGGAGTGACAAAAAAATAAAATACAATAAATGTGTATATGTACGGATTCTCAGGCAAGAGCATCGCGGATACCACCTCCTCACTGTAGCAGTCCAGACCGCGTGGACGTGCAAATAGAGCAACGCGATAGCTTCGCGGACACTATAAATCCACTTATGTCCTTCACCGCTGAGGAAATTGAAAATATGGACAAAGAGGTTGAGGAAGACATGAGCGATCAGGAGCTGGATTCGTCGCTCCTAGATGGCGGTGAATTCAGTTGCAAACGAATGTTCAATGAAAGTTCTGATAGTGGCAAGTTTCAGTTTTATTTAGTCAAGCAAATTTGCATCGATCGACGACACGTATCGAACAACTTTGACTATAAAATCGTTCGATGTCGAACTTTATTAGGTAAAACATCCATTGGTGTATGAACTCATGCGCCGTCTTTGTTTTTACCAAATGTCGACGGCAGACATATCTTTGGTAGTTCCAATTTCACATTACATGAAATCGAAGTAAATCGAGCTACGTCAATTAGTTCAACAAACCTTCAGAACCCAGACTCCTCTTGAGTTTCGATAAATTATCGAATATATAAATTCGTTAATGGGCTACCGTGAACATACGATCATATTATATATATATATATATGGGGCATTCCAAACCAAACCGTGGGGTCATTTCCCTCGGGTCCGCCGATTGCTGCATAATTTTATTTTTGACTTAGTTCCGACTCAAAATAGACCCTAATTTTTTTTCAGAATTTTTGCACCACTCTTTAAGGTGATGGGCGCCGATTGTTGCATAAACTTGCATATAGTTATTTGCATAGAAAGAAATTATATAATTTGCATACGATTTTTTTTAAACTTTGTTCTGACTACAAACAGACCCTAATTTTTTTTCACAATTTTCCCATCACTCCTTAAGGTGATGTGCGCGCATCGAAGTTGCAAAGATAAGAGTAAACCGACAAAACGGCCATTTTTAAAAATTTGATTTTCTTTCTACAAATGCTATGTTATAAAAGAATAGTTTTTTTCTAATTTGGGAGTGGGACGCAGCTTGCTTGTATTTAAAAAAATACTTTCTTTGTTTTTCAAATCTTTAAAATCGTAAAAAATTTTAATGATAAAAATCGTTACACGTGTGAAAAAAAAACAAAAATAAAACATATCTTGAAAAATGTTGATATTTTTCATATTTCGTGAGGGGAGAGCACGTGACCGTCTCTGAGCACAGCAAAGTGAAAAATCGAGATACGAAATATGCAAAATATCAACATTTTTCAAGACACGTTATATTTTTGATTTTTTTTTTCACATGTGTAATGATTTTTATTATTAGAAATTTTTACGATTTTAAAGATTTGAAAAAAAAAAAGTTTTTTTTAAAATACAAGCAAGTTGCGTCCCACTCCCAAATTAGAAAAAAAACTATTATTTTATAACATAGCATTTGTAGAAAGAAAATCAAATTTTTAAAAATGGCCGTTTTGTCGGTTTACTCCTATCTTTGCAACTTCGATGCGCGCGCATCACCTTAAGGAGTGATGGGAAAATTGTGAAAAAAAATTAGGGTCTGTTTGTAGTCAGAACAAAGTTAAAAAAAAATCGTATGCAAATTATATAATTTCTTTCTATGCAAATAACTATATGCAAGTTTATGCAACAATCGGCGCCCATCACCTTAAAGAGT